>AFIR01000298.1:0-20497 GCA_000223685.2 Zymoseptoria pseudotritici STIR04_4.3.1
AATGGCCACTCTGGAGCTCCGTCTTTTCCCAAGGCACAAGAACAAGGAAGAAGTCGGTGACTCTTTCATTGTCTCTGCTCCACCGTGGAACTTGGATGCAAACGGTCCGGAATTTGGATCCATGCATCACCAATCGAGTCCAATGCTGACCAACGGGAGTACACGTGCACCACTGTGATGAACATGTTGACATGTACTCAAGGCGTGGGCTGACATGTATTTGATGAGCAATCAGGCAACTAGGCGGTGAGCACCATATCAGTGCGTCCTGCCTGTTTTTTGCTGAGGTCGTCGCTCGAACTACTCTCGACACACTGGAGCTGGACATCATCAATCGCACGCATTGAAGTCATCGATTTGCGTGGCCAACGACCCTCTATACGAGAGAAACTTCTCTGCAAGTCACATCTGCTCATCATTGGAACGACTTGCTCCACTTTACGCCCTCTTGGCGCCGCCTGAACGCCTCTCTGCAAAGCCAAAACGCGTGTTGTCTTCATTGGGCCAAGCTCCAGGCACAAGGCGTAACATCTACGCTGTTTCTTCGGCCGTACCGGACGTGATTGATCGGAGGCACCGGAGCGCCAGCGGGTCCACCGTTTCTTACGTTTCTTTCGATTCATGCATGAGAAGAAACGTGTGCAGGAAAGAATTGGAGGACGTCTGTCGGTGTGACTCGGCGAGGCGACTAACTATTGCTTTGCCGATCTGCCTCTTTCTCTTTCTCTACCTCGCAAACACCAACATCTACACCTTTGCCTCACACCAGAATCGATATTCTCTCAACCGGGAGACCAATTCACAATGTCTCTAGCAGAGGCATACTGCCTCGCTCACACCGCCCAAACCCGACTCAATCACGAAGCAGGTCGTCCCGATCGCCATCTCCGCTATGTCGTCGGTCACCTTATGCACTACGAGTCTCTCCGTTTACGTATTGTCGACATCGAGAACGACCTGGCCACTAGAAGACGATCGATCCAATTCCATAGGTTCCAACACCGACCGTCCTCACTTTCGAAGCTGGGCTCAGCACCACTGCCTCCAACGGCTGGACAATTAGACGAGGACGATACCGATGAGGATGA
Organism: Zymoseptoria pseudotritici STIR04_4.3.1; assembly: GCA_000223685.2. Lineage (NCBI taxonomy): Eukaryota > Fungi > Ascomycota > Dothideomycetes > Mycosphaerellales > Mycosphaerellaceae > Zymoseptoria > Zymoseptoria pseudotritici. The sequence goes on from AFIR01000298.1 coordinate 1,089, forward strand.
CGGCGACAACGACGACTATGACGACGCACTGTTCCTCGAAGGCGAGGATGCGGACGACGATCTCTCCCTCTCCCGCTTCCCTTCTCGAGCCAGCCTGGCTTCTCCGCCCACCTCTCCCACTGAACCGCAATTCCATCACGAGTTACACGACCCGGAACCAGATCTTTCTTATTCCCCCTCCGCTTCCTCGGACGAATATGATGAGGACGAAGATACCGAGGACGAGTCGGATTCCGACGATGCATGTCTGATCGCGTACCCCTCTCATTCACATACCAGACCCCAGTCGAGGATACGAACACCTTCCGATGATGGACTGTACGAAGGCATGGCGGAGCTGGGCTTAGGAAAGAACCTGTCAGGTGCAGGACGGAGAAGAAACAATAAGAGAGGTTCCATGAGGGTTTCGAGCCACATTGAGCGGCTTGAGCGTGGACAAATGGACGGCAGCAAGAGCAGCGATGAAGTCGGCGTTCATGTCGAGGAGATTGAGGTCGATGTGGCGTAGGACATCTCCGTCGAATGCAATGGACTTCAGCACGAGTGCGGTAACAGCGCTACCATGGAGGGAACATGCATTTGGGAACGGAGTTATTGGGCGGCACGTACCATGGACACACCTCGATCGAGTTACGACTTGTGATGATGGAAGGGGAAAAGCATGGCATGGAGCTAAGGATACTGGAACGATGATACCCAACTCTTGATATTTTTATTGCACGGCGAAACTGGACGTGGTGACGAAGACGAGGCCACAGGAAGGCTGTAAATGTAAAGCAGCACAATTCCGAAGGATACCTACATCATATCCAGCAGTCCGGCACACCTCGACTCCCGTATTGTGATGCTTCAGTTCGCCCAGTCTTGGTTCCCAATGGGCTCTTTAGGCACATCTAAGTAACTCATCCTACCAGTAATCCTTGTCGGACGTCGAGCTGAGCGAATCAACCGCGCGACGTACAATTGGCGTTCAACAGGTCCAAGGGCCGCTCACCAACCTCCTCCAGCGAAAAGCATGCACCGCCTACCTTTCCTCGCGACCCTGCTCGGCTTCCAGCTGATGCACCTTACCGCCCTCGCCGGCGGAGCATACTACATACAATGCTACTGTCTCGATCCCACATTTGAAAAGCCTACGATTGACGTGACTCCACGAAGTCAGCATGTGAAGCCATCATAACACAGCATCTATTACCCCGAATTTGGCGAATGCATATGCAGGAAAGAGTTGGGCATCAAGAACTATGTGACTGCCTTTGCAAGAGGACTCCTGGGATGTATAGCGGTTGCGACGTCAAGAATGGATGGTTGTACAAGATCAAGTGCGGCGCCGGTTGTTGATCGTCTTCGTGCGGTGTGCAGGCCAGCTGAGCGGAGAAGACGAGGTCGGCGACACATGGTGTAGGAGAAAGCGACGAGGAGTTTTGTACTTCACAGAAGCCTTCCATCGCAGAGTGACAGAGCGGACGCAGATGCAGCAACACCGACTTCGCATTTGGCATACAGTTAGATACAAATGAATGAACATGGGCAGTAGAAAGTCTTCGCAAGAGAGAGAATCCCAGGCACTTGAACACAAGTAAGCGATCCAATGAACGAATCGGCACCCCCAAGAATTACAGGTAAGACAGTTGCTGGACAGTGTATCGCTCAATCAATCTCTGCAAGACCATCCAGAATGCCCATCAATATCCTTCCGGTGTTCCAGATGGCAGTGTAGGCGCTTTGAGCGTGTGCTACACGAAGGAGATTGTCCAGCCACGACATCTAGCAGTTGTTGGGGGCACACTTCTGCTCGATGAATCGGAACGACGAAGCGGCAGGGTTGCCGTTCAAGTTCCAGCAAAGGTTACCGTTGCCGTTGTGGTTCTCCGGCAAGGCCTGGCAGTTGTTCTGGCAGTTGCAGTTTGGTCCAGGAGACCAGACTAGCGATCGATCCCGGCCGTTGCGACATGGCGCTTGAATGTAGACGGAGTTCCTGCCGTTCTGGTTGGCCAGACATCCAGCGTTATGCAGCGAAAAGGCCTGGCTGGCCCCATTCTGGCAGTTGTTGTCGTCGTAGAGGGTGCCGTAACCCTCACCAACACATCGCTTCACAACGAGAGCTTCCGTGCCGGCAAGGATGAGTCCGATAGTAACGATGAGGTTGTTGAGATGCATGATGGGCGATTGGCACTGAAGAACGATGCGTCAGTGCGTGTGCGGTAGGTAGGAAGGGGTGTACAGACCTTGTAGGTTGATTATCAGGCTTGCGCTGTTGCTGTGCCTTGGATGCGAGATGGCTTCGGGATGACAATGAGAACGTATGGTGTGCTGGGCCAGCACTCAGCGAGATTTAATCGGGATACTTATACGTCCCGTCCTCGATATGCTTACCCATTTACCCAGCCGATCGCCTCGCCGGAGCCTGGCTCGATTCCGACGTTGCATAATCAAGGTCTGTCAACGGACTGATGTGCCCGGATTCGCAAGTCCCTTCGGTAACAGACTTTCGATAGTCGTCACGCCGGCTGGAGGACCATCATCTTGCGTTGCATTAGTCTTATGTCGGCGACAGGCAACAGTGCATCGCCGTCACCAGTCTCGGCCGTTCGAAACGATGAGCGGTGGCCAGGAGCCCAGGGGTAGGCATACGAAGGGTGTGATGCTCGATGACCCGGCGCCAGGAATGTGACAGACGAGCACTCAGCCATCTATCGGCTGCGTAGTATCCCCGTCCGGTGTCTTGACTATGGCAGTGTCCCTTGAAAGGCCGAAGCTGTGATGCGATGCCTACACCCCTACCAGACTGCGTGACTCGGGTCTCAGGATCGTCACAGTCCTTCGCAGTCTGTCGTATCTCTGCACAGGCCATGTCATGCGTATCGACCGGTGTACGAGGCGCAAGACTGGTCGTAGTGAGGGGTCGAGGCATTCTGTTCAGCCCAATGAGAAGCGGCACGCTTGCCAATTGAAGCGGAAAAAGAACATGAACTCTTGGGAAGCTTGCCAGATCGAGTATGGCAGGTATGGATGGACAATTTTGACCTGGATTCTCCGCTGTCCATCGGTTCGAAAATCCCGTCCGACGTTCTCCGAATAGGTGAGCGAATGGGTCTCCAGTGTGAACAGGGAATCTCCTAGAGGGTGCGGTCCCGTCTTTGCTTGCTCGTGTGCTCCTCCGGACCCATGGATGATGTCGGTGGCCTGCATTAGCTAGTAGTCTGGTGCCTTGTTGGTCACACGAGTCTCAAGCCTCGCTTCAGATATCCATGCCGCTGTGTTATTGAAAAGCTTGCCGGGGTTGCAAAGCGTCTCAGTACATACCAACATGAGTCTTATGGTCCTATTCATCTGTGAGTAAACACAAATGGTGTACAAGACTTCCTCCAGGACACTGTGTGGCTTGAGTAATCGATCAGTCAGCCGACGTAATGCTACTGACGCACGATTCGACAGAATCGGAACGCATCGAAGTGACATTGACTGTCGACTTCGCTAGGCTGGAGCTCAAGGCCTGTGCACAACTCAAACTTGGCTATCCCAGTCCATTCACACGCCGTGCGTACTCTCGACATCCTCGAAATAACTTCTGAGATCTACCGAAGGTCCTTCGCCAGATCCCAGGCGTTCGCAACGGGCAGTATTGCGAGACAGACACGGCATAAGGCGAGTATGCCGATGACTCGGACAGGATACAGTCGCTTGAACGGTCATGTTGAGCTCGTGAGCTGTAGTCCACGTCAACGAGTTTGGTCTTTGCGAAGCGCGATACAAGTGATAGCAAGCGACAACAGGCAATTTCGACATGCCTGGCGCCGTACATGGTGCTGCTCATCAGTCCACCGTCGATTCGAACATACCGCCGTCGGCATATGGCCCCCATCGGCCTAGTCCGACTTGCATGACTTCCTTGTTGTGATTGATGGCGCAGTCAAATGGTCGTCTTGGTGTATGTGGTCATCTTAAGCTCGGTTGCTAGCGCAATAGCAAGGCGAAATAAGCGTCTTGGCACTGCTCCATGAAGGAAATGACGACTGCGCGGTCCAGGAGCTCATCGTCAAACACTGTCCTGCTTGTCCGCGGCCGACAGCCATCTGCGGCGAGCCTACCGGCCGGATCTGTAACCGACTGGACATCTGTCGCAGACTCAGGTCAAGTGCATCCCGTACGAGCGAACAACAACATCCTGGACCTGGACATGCCCAAGCTCTGACCCGAGTCCGAGCGTCCCATGTCTGCGCTAAAGGATTACCCTGTCTGACACGGCGATGCCTTGCCAACGCCTCGAGGCGACGAGGGCCCCAGACCCGCGGAAGTGACGAAAGGACCAGCCTCTGCATCTTGGAACGTGCAGGACGCCGGACCTTCGTGGACGCTCCACCCCCAGCAGCAGGGCGCGTATAATCTCATGGTGTTCAGACTAGTCAGGCATGCTATGCGACCCCCACGGGGCAGCGATTGCCACCACGCAAACCCGGTCAGATCGCAGTGATCAGGACCATCAGGTCCACCGGCAAGAGTGGTATCTCCAAGGTGCACGGAGACTTGGAATGACAGTAGCGCGGCAGGTCGGAGAACTTCTCAGTGGGTGGGTGTGTGTTCGCACTCCATAGTCTGACTGCATGCTCGTGTCGCTGAACGTCTGGTATGCTAAGGACGTCCTACTGGTCACCCTACCCGTTTGTTCGATGCTCTCTCTCGCCGCTTGGTCCGGTAGAACGACCGGACCATGGTTGCACGCACTGCTCTGCTTCGCTGTATCGACGGCTTCACCAGTCCGGGATCTGACGAGCGAAACCATTGAAGATTTCGTTTCCCAGCAGAAGCTTTCCATTGTTCTGTGTACGTTGCGATCTAGCGCTTTGGCATCCGCCCAGTCTGACGACGTTTTCTGTAGTTGATGTACCTTGGTGCGCGCACTCTAAGGAGGCAGCTCCGGAGTTCGATACTGCGGCTCTGATCAGCGCGAACGAAAGCTGGACTTTTGGCCACGTGGATTGTGCCGCCGAGCAAGAGCTATGCCATGCATATGCTATCCCAATCTATCCGACTCTACTGGTTTTCAACAATCAAGAGCGTACTGCGTACAACGGTGACCGAAAGGCGAAGAATATAGCGTCTTTCTTGCGCAGACACAGTCACCCCGAGATTACAGTCATGTCGAGTTTAGACGAAGTGACCGAATTCAGCAGCAAGGATAGAGTCACGATTGTGGGATACTTCGACGCCGACGATCAGGCCTCCAATGCAACCTTCAGCAAAATCGCAAGATCTCTGCGAGGCGAACACCTCTTTGGAACCATTTCCGACACGGAGTTCGGCCTGGCGGAGCACCTGAAAAAGCCCGCGCTCGTTCTGTATAAGCACTTCGATGAAGGAAAGAGCCACTACACCAACAGCTTCGACGAAGAAAAGATCAGGGACTTCATCAACGAAGCAGCTTCGCCACTCATCAGTGAGCTCGGCCTGGACCTCCGACCAGACGATGCTGTAAGTTTGTCTCATTGATTGTACGAGCTCGCTGCTGATTAGACCCAGTTTACGGTCGATATACCGGTCGCTTTCATTTTCGCGGAAGGCGAGCAAGAGCGAGCACAGCTTATGGAGACGCTCCGACCTGTCGCGGAATCGTTCAAACAGCAGATAGGATGGGTTGCAGGCGACCCAGTTGAACACGCCAGTGTCCATGGCCGAGTGGTTCTGAAGTCGGGCTCGTGGCCAGCGTTTGCAATCAAGGACAACAAGAACGATCGAAGTTTTGTGTACCCACGAAGAGGCTCGGATGGCGACCTGGACGAGCGTTCGATCCGAGCGTTTGTGCGGGATTTCGTTGATGGCAAACTGCAGCCTGACACGCTGGAAGCTGGTCTTGTGAGCCGGCAGGAGCCGCATATCTCTTCGCATGACGAGCTGTAAGACTGTGGTAGCTCTGGTCCGTTATTCATGAGCACCGCATTGTTTGAAGCCCGAGACACCATGCGATCAACACATTTCGTTCTGTATCCGACTATCCGCTATCATTATACGACGATATGAGTGACATTCTCGCCCATGTTCGTTCTTTCTGATGAGCTGTCCTCCACTGACTCAATCCTCAACCCTCAAACTCTTTCCACTGGTTTTCCGCATGACGAAGTCTGATCTTGCGCTGCTTCCACAGCCTTGGAGCGACACAAACCCCTACCGAAGTCGCGATGACCAGGACCCAGAATACCACTGGATGCGCGACGAACCAAAGCACTGTAGCAACATCCTGACCATGCCATGTGCCGCCCGGACTGTGGCCGAAGAACGTGTACTCTTCCGAGTAGAAGACCTGAGGCAGGACGAACCAATCGTTCGATGCTGTAGAACCTAATTAATTTCCTTCGAGTTGCAAGAGCCCTATACAGCAACGGGCTTCAATGACAACTTACGCGGCTCACTTGATGTGTTGTTCGAAGTCATAGGGTGCCCTTGAAACCATGTCTGTACCATGTCGCCCGTGAACTGCGGACCTGTACTCCAGAAGATAGTCAGATAAGGAAACAGAAGGTTCCATCGACTCCGCCACTCAAGGCTTCGCAGCATGAGTTCGAGAACAGGATGTCCCGCTCGGGAAGCCATCAGATCGTTGTTGAGACCCAACGGCGATGCCTCAGGAAACCACGCCGGAACGTTGAGTAAAGGATCCAGCGGTCGTCGGCAAGCGATATCCAGGTCCATGTAGACGCCGCCGTGGTGCCACAGGACGAAGTACTTGAGAGCATCGATACGCTGAATCGGATACTTGTATGCGTCGTACGTAGGCAGGAACCAGTCGTAGTTGTCTTCGATCAGCTGGCGCCCTGATTGTGCATTCCAGATCGTGATGTTGTACGACGGATTGTGTTTCCGACATAGTTCTGGCGCTTCGGAGCCGGATGCAGGTATCTGAGTTTCCGGTCGAGCATCGTAGAGGTCCTTGAACCAGATGAAATGGATTGCGCGTGGGATCGATGACTCTGATAATGGGAAGAAGCGAGCGTAGTCAAATTTGTCCTGCTCCAGTCCTGTCCAGTCTTTCGACCGTAGAGTCTCGGCGTACTGGCTGGGAAAGGAGTCCCAAGTGATGTAACGAGTGTGGAGGTGCTTTTGGAAACGTCCACGGTTCAGGGCAAGTATGCATATGCGAACGAGACCGATTGAGATCAGAAGGGCAACGAGGTAGCGAGTGATGCGTATGGTAGTGCTGTAGTGCATGGTATCAATCTCGTGCTGCTAGGATCATGTGAACGAGAGAAGGAGGTCGGCGGGATGATGTACGGTCCGGACACGCAAATTGCATCACATTGTCTTGTCAAAGGAACACTTCTGTTGTCCGCGGACGAGGGAAATGGAGTCGTCGCCAGAGCCGAAAGGGTTTGGACGACCGCTCCAATGCCAGTGAGCTAGTTGCGTACGCGGCTCGAACTTGCGGGTGATCTGTGCAGCGCCTGTACAAGCGCAAGTCGTCAGCCACGCGGACAGAGACCAGTCATGTTTGAGGTCCCTGGAGGATCGAATGCTTGGACTGGGGTTTGACTACCGCGTTCGAAGGATCGCAACGTTGAGCAATTCAATTTGTCCAGGTCCGTTTCTTGGGAGCCATGCCTGCCAGACATGATGCATGGAGGCTGGACTTGTGCAGATGCTAAAGCTGAGAGCAATTGGCAGCCGACTTGACTCCTTTGGTCGTGCTCACGCATGGCCATGGCGCTGCATTCTCAAACTCTGTTCGATGAGAAGATGTATCATGGTTTGCAACAATAATCACATCCGTATGTAGTTGCCTGCAGGAGGCGTGGTCAAGAGAGAGTTCAGCTGATGGTGAGTTAGCGAATCACGACATCTGGCCCCATGCAACGGTAGGCCGACGCCTCGTATTCCTACTGACCTAGGGAAGTCGCAGGGCATTTCCGCGAAACTTTATCCTTAGTACGCTGAACCTAAGAAGGAAGAGATCCATGATCGTATGCATTGCACAAACAGGCCCAGCTGCACGTTGCGCTTCTGGACAAGCTGGTGGCCCGCACCCGTTGCTTAAGCGCCGTGCCGCAAGAGGATACGACATGTGATGTCGCCTGCAAATGCTGATACCTGAAGCTGTAAAGCTTAATTGCGTTTCGGCTCTTGAGTAGCAGGACGAGATGGCTGCGATGCGCTGCACACCATTCGAGAAACGGCGAACGGTACCAGACGATTGCCTCCAAACTGAGGTGCGAAAATAGCTCGACATGGATGGCCTTGCTTCTTCCTGCAATCGAAGCACAGCTGTAGGGAGTGATGTTGGTGCTAAGCCTTGATCGGTAGCCAGTTGGAAAAGGCAGCGCTCAGATTTAGCTTGGCGAATGGTCAAGCAACGGGGCGGCGATTGCCACGGAGCCTAGGATAGACATCGCACGTCGTGGGTGACCGGACTGATGCGGGGCGTGGGGGTCAGCAGCCGGGATCCTGAACAGGGCTGAGGGAGGGAGCAGTTCGTGATTGCGCGACCAGACGAATTGGCCAAAGCGGCCAAAGCTTGACGGCAGCAAGCAGCGACCAGGTGCTGCCGCCAGAAGCTGGCACAGATCAGACACATCACAGCCAGCGCGTGGTAGTCTGCACGAATAGTCTGCAGGACGAGGGATTGCACTTTCGAACCCCAGCAGCGGCGCAGTCCGTGTGGGCCGGCATTGCTCGACGGGTTCCTCTAAGATTGGAGTTCGGACAATCCACCCTACCTAGTCCTCAAAGTCGCTGCGACTTGACCGTCTTGACGCAGCCGCGTAAGGTCGCTTCCGCGTTTGAAGACTGTGCCGCGACGGCTCCAAGGGCGGCGCCATTGCGCTGGATTGAACACGCGGCACCAAGGCGCGGACGGATCTAACACAATATTGTAATCAGAACAGCCAGCCACTGGATGCTATTTGCGTCCTCGTCCTGTCTGCTCGACCTCGCACATCCCTGATGAACTATGATCTTCTCGATCGCCCTGACACATCGAGACCAAGTCAGCACCATAGCGCCAGGACAAGCGACATGTGGAAGAGTGATGCTGCGGCGGCGCAGATACGGGAATTGTCGAGCTTCGAACCTGGTAGGGATGCCCACCGGCTTGTAGCGTGCAGTCGTCGCAACATATGCCATCGGAGCACCAGATGGTCCACCTGTAAATGCTTGCCTGCAGCCGAATACGAACATCACTCACATCTCCCTAACAAGCTTCCCTTAGCCCCCATCCTGCAGGAAAGAGCATGGAGTCACCATGAGTGATGTCCACGCTAAGCCTTGCACAGCGGCACAGCGTATGGGGAGCCCAGCGATCCGGTCCGTGCGGTGACTGCTGCCTGCTGGTGTGAATAATGACCAGCGTGTGGGGTCCAAGGATCAGCCTGATGTGATCGTAGTCGAAGAGGAACCTCCTAGCGCATTGAAAGACATGGGTTCGCGAATGGTACGCGCGGCCAGCAAGAGAGAGGAAGGATCTGGGTTGGATGGTCACGCCTTCGGAGAAGTCAAGGGAAAGCGTTCGGCAGTGCGGGGATTGGTGGTCGATAGCGCAAGAGGTCATCAGCGAGTTTGTGAAGAAGTCTTCTGATGTAGAAGCATTCGAGGTGAGGTCAGCGCAGAGGAAGTCGAAGGCCCCGATGTGGGGTGCCCTGAGATTTGTCCAGCTTAGTCAGCGAACAAGTCTCCGGGCTCGGGCAGCGCCAGTCGCCCCAGCTCAATCATCCATCCACGCCATATTTGTGACATCAGAGTACGAAGGAAACAGGACGCGATGAAGATCAACGTGGGTATCATTTCTCAAAAAGGGACAAAGCAAGCTGGTTGAAAGACGCCGCTGTCCTGCACTTTTCTCCCGCCATAAGCCACCATGTTTTTTTCCGCGCCCACGCAAAACCCATCAGCATTTCAATCGCTGTTGAAGAGCCTCCCATTTTTGCTTCCCGTATCCTTGCCTTCCGATGTGAACGCCTAAAAGCACCCATCCTCAACCCACCCTCTCGTCAACAGTAAACTTAAACAGGCAGAGGGAACGTGCTCGCCCACGCGGCAATATCCTTCTTAATCTCTCCCAACTCCGGCACGCTCGCCGCACCACCCGCGACCTTGGCCTTGAAATCCTTCTGCTTGTTCGCCTCGGCGGGCAACTCGCTCTGGATCTTCGTCGCCAATTTGACGCACTGATCGATGTAGCCCGCGATCCTCTCAAAGTCCTTCTCGCCCATACCCCTCGACGTCATCGCCGGAGCACCGATGCGAATACCACAAGGCGTCAACGCAGACTTATCACCAGGGGTGGTGTTCTTGTTGCAAGCAATGTTGACCTGGTCGAGCACGGACTCCACTCTCGCGCCGTCGAGACTGAGGGGTTTGAGGTCGAGGAGAACCATGTGGTTGTCCGTGCCGTCGGTGACGAGGCGGTAGCCGAGTGACTTGAAAGAGTGTTCGAGTTGTTTGGCGTTCTTGATGACTTGCTGTTGGTATTGGAGGAACTCGGGGGTTTGGGCTTGCTTGAGAGCGACGGCGAGGGCGGTGATGGTGTGGTTGTGAGGACCACCCTGATGGCCGGGGAAGACGGAGAAGTTGATGGGTCCTTCGAGGTCGTAGAGGACTTGGACTTCTTTCCCGGCCTTCATGGCGGTGGAGCGGACTCCCTTGCGGAAGAAGATCATGGCTCCGCGGGGACCGCGGAGGGACTTGTGGGTTGTGGTCGTGACGATGTCGGCGTACTCGAAGGGAGACTTGTTGACGCCTGCGGCGACGAGACCGGAAATGTGTGCCATGTCCATCATCAGGTAGCAGCCGACTTTGTCCGCGATTTCCTTCATTCTCTTGTAGTCGATCTCACGGCAGTAGGCGGATGTGCCGGCCACGAGGACTTTCGGGCGGTACATCAGGGCGTTTTGCTCGAGTTGGTCGTAGTCGATCAGGCCGGTCTCGAGGTTGACGCGGTAGGGAAAGGTCTCGAAGTAGGTGGAGACGGCAGAGATCTTCTTGGTGGGGGTTTGGTAGCCGTGGGACAAGTGGCCGCCGTGAGGGAGGTCGAGACCCATGAGGCGATCGTGAGGACGCATGATGGCTTGGTAGACCTGCAAGTTGGCGGGCGAGCCGGACAAGCTCTGGACGTTGACTCCCCACTTGGCAGGGTCGAGACGGAAGGTCTTGAGCGCGCGGGCCTGGCATGTGAGTTCGATCTCGTCAATGTGTTCGTTGCCGCCGTAGTAGCGGGCACCGGGGTATCCCTCGGAGTATTTGTTGCTCATGGGCGAGCCGAGAGCGTCGAACACGGCGCGGGAGGTGACATTCTCGGAGGCAATGAGGAGGATGGACTCGCGTTGACGCTTGATTTCCTTCTTCATGAGCTCGGCGATCTCGGGGTCGGTGTCGACGAGGGAGTTTTGCATGAGGTCCTGGTGGGCCTGAGGCAGGGCCAGGTGGGAGGTGTCGCCGTTGGTGGCCATGATGGTGGTGTGGTGGAGGATGTGTAGTGCGAGGGGTGGTGTGGATGTCTGTCGAATGGACGGTGAGGTTGGAGAGAGGGAGGAACGTGGAAACAATAAAAGTTGTCGAGCTTGTGGTGGCAGTCCCTGTTAACTTTTTGGCGGGGCGATCTGGTAGGGCCGAAAACTCAATCTTCCATTGCTGGCGAGGTTGGGCGAGACCGGAGGGGGATCTCTTCCACTCAGTCTACAACTTTTCTCTTCTATGACCTCTACATTTATATGTCCTTAATGTCTTCACTCTACCCCGCTCTCGCCATACTTTTACCTGGATGGTCACGAGAGATCGCAGCAGGAGGTTGCTCCAGGATGTTGGATCGTACGCGGATGGACAATCCGCACCCGTGAGGACAAAGAAAACAACGCGAAGAGGGGAGAGGTCTCTGGCGCCGAGTTGCTCCGATATTTGCGGGACCCGTGCTATGGAGGCTATCACATGCGAACGGTATTGGCCACTAGACTCTTTAGCCCTTGGCGTCGCTTTCGCGTCGTCAAGTATGTCCACGACAGCAGTGCTCTCCCACTCGACATTACGTACTGAGAGACGATGCCACCGCACAGAGAAGGATACTCGAGCCAGAATCAGATTGTTTTGTTCATGGGTCGCAAAGGTCCAAAGACATGACTATGCCAGTTCTCGGACCTTTGAACTCATTCGGGTATCACACAACAGCCATCCCGTCGCCATCTCGCTGCAACCGCGTCTCGTCGCACACATCCCTTCACAACCGCCGATGACACCACCGTTGCCGTCGCATCAATTCGACACCTTCGCCGGGACCTGCAGTCACAACCCATCAGCATCCATCTCTACCACGCAAACAGGTCTCGAATACATACCTTCTTCCCCGTCGCCTTCTCAACCATCTGACGAATCTTATCCGTAATCTTCTCGTTCTGCTTGCTGTACTTGTTTGGATCGATGTTCTTGCCCGATTTCTTGCCGATCATGCTCTCGAGCTTTTCGAGGGCTGTGGAATAATGTCAGTACGTCCACGACTTCGAGTTGATGACTACTTAGGTGGCGAGATGAGAGTGCTCATCGGGGATGGGACAACTCACCCTTGTCGAGGTAGTCCTTCTTGGGAGGTGCGCCGGCCATGATGACTGTATCGTAGTGTCTCTTGTAGTGTCTCAACCGTGCAGAGTGCTTGTATTAAAGTCAAGCCTTTCGATATCTCTTGGCTGTCGTGAATGTTGATGTCTGCAACAGGAGAAAGGGCTGAGAAGATCGGCAGGATTTCGAGAAAAATGTGTGAGATTTTATATTTTGCAGATCCGGCTGCTTCGAGTCTAGAATGCGAGAGAGTCCAGTTTCATGTGAGACTTGTCTCCCCCTTTTGAGCCCTTGTCACTTTGTTCTTGTCACGTTTCATTGTTGTTGTCCTCGAGTCAAGATTTTGGTAGGTGTGGCGGTGCAAATTGTGTGCGCCACAGATAGCACGCAACTGCAGAATTTAGCGTCGACTTTGCAATCTGGACTTTTGTCGTGAGTGAGGGAACGTCTTCTTCTCGCGTTGATACATTCAAGAGAAGTTCAGTGAGAGGAACATCCTTTTCGCTGAAAATCGCCGATAAGATGGCGGACGCATTGGAAGAAGCGAACCTCAATCCCGCCGAAGGAAACTTGGCAAAAGATCTCTTCTCCGGAGCGGTGGGAGGTGTTGCACAGGTGTTGATCGGTATGAACGATTGAGGACGACCCATCTTCAAATGAACACAAACTAATCCACTCACAGGTCAACCATTCGGTATATCGCACCAACAAATCTCCAATCAAGACCCAACCCATCTAACCAAATCATCCCTCCAGACATCGTCAAAGTCCGCCTCCAAACCACAACCCAATACACCGGCGCCCTCGACTGCGCCCGCCGCATCCTCGCCAACGAAGGCGCCTCGGCCTTCTACAAAGGAACCCTAACCCCCCTCATCGGCATCGGCGCCTGCGTCTCCGTCCAATTCGGAGCCTTCAACTACGCCAAACGTTTCCTCGAAGCCCGCAACGCATCCTCCTCATCCTCCCCTGTCCCGGCACCCCTCCCCTACGCCCAATACTACACCGCCGGCGCCTTCGCCGGCCTAGCCAACACGCTCCTCTCCTCCCCCATCGAACACGTCCGCATCCGTCTCCAAACCCAACCCCACGGCTCTGGAAAACTCTACTCCGGCCCCCTCGACTGCATCGCCAAACTCTCCCGCTCTCCCTCCATTGCTCGCGGCCTCTACCGCGGAACCCCCGTCACTCTCCTGCGTGAAGCGCAAGCCTACGGATTCTGGTTCCTCACCTTCGAATACCTGATGAACACGGACGTGGCCCGCAACAGAATCCAGCGGAAAGACATCCCCACGTGGAAAGTGGCACTGTATGGAGGACTGGCGGGGGAAATGTTGTGGATTAGTAGTTATCCGTTTGATGTGGTCAAGTCGAAGATGCAGACGGATGGACTGGGGGTCGGGGAAAGGAGGTATGCCAGTGCGAGGGATTGTGTGGGGAAGACGTTTCGAGCGGAGGGGTGGAGGGGCTTTTGGAGGGGGGTGGCACCGACGTTGTTGAGGGCTATGCCGGTTAGTGCGGGGACTTTTGCGGTGGTGGAGATGACTATAAGGGCTATTAGTTGAGATGGGAGGGAGGAGAGTGGGAGTGGGAAGAAGGGATCGTTGTGGATGCGCTGGAAGTAGATTTGGAGTTGCAAAATGCTACGAATTGCAAAGCTCCCAAGACGAAGCATTCTCGCACAAGGCTCTATGTCTCAACCATCGTCTCATTCTCTTTCATCTTCCAAATATGCAACTATCGTTCCTCAGACTTCTCTCATCAAACCATATCCCGCCAAGCCCCCAACTCCACATGCACCGGACCCAGCTCCGTCCACCCTTCAACCTCACAAGGTCCTCCCTCTCTCCACCGAAACAACCTCAATCTCTCAATTAATCCTCCTGGGCTGTGGCATCCACCCCAATCCCTCTCTCCTTCCTTCCTTCCTCCAATATCTGTCTCATCCTTCATCTCCATTCCTATTCCTCCCTCCTCCCGCTCTTCCGGTCAAAAATTCCCTCACCCATTGGCAGTATAGAAACGCGAATATCGGCCCGTGAAAGCATGCCCGCACTGGCAGATCCGGATGCGTATGATATCGACGAACACGACTCGGATGATGGTCTGAATCTCGATGACGAACCGGAGTCTGGAAGTGGCGGCGAGGCGAGGACTCCACGGTTTCCGGGGGAGGATCTGACGCCTACGACGGAGAGGGAGTTGAAGGGGTGGTATTTTGCGGGGTTGGCGGCGGAGGTTTATGCTGTTTGTGGGGTTGGTGAGTTCTAAAAGAGTTTTCCTTTGCGGGTGGTTTTGATGGGTGGGTTGAGGTGGGGTTGGGTTTTGGGTTGGTAGGTGTGTGGTTTGGGGCAGTGGTTGGGGTAGTGGATGGAGGGAGGAAGTGGATGGGGGCAGTGTTTTGAGGTGGGGGCAGTGGTTTTGGGGTTGGATAGTGGTCTTCGCTTGGGGCCAGCGGTATTGGTCGAAGCAGATTTCGAGAGAGTGCGGTCTCAACGGCTCGAGGAAGCTCTACGATAGCCGCGGAGGATCTGCAATGATGGCGGATCGAAGAGGAGGTGCTGTTGTCGAGATCGAGATCGTTTCCTTCGCAACGCTCAATGTCTGGCCTTGAAGATTTTTGCATGTTCTGTGCTAATAAGATCTCTTCTGACAGGCTCCTTCGCACCAGTCACACTCGAACAACTCGCTCGGGAAGCCGGCGTACTTCGCTCAGATGGCGTAACACCCTGCATTGTTCCGAAAGGCTCCACTCCATCAGCTCGACATATCGTTCGTTCCCTCTTCGCCCGGGCGGATGAGAGCAATCAATGTGTCGTCTACCCCTTCGGCCACATGGTCAGCAGTAGCAGTTTCGCACTCTACACATTCAGCGCGGCAGTCTTCGTCCAAGCCGTGGTCCTCATCAGCTTCAGTCCAGTCGCAGATTATGGTACGTCCTGCTCGAGTCTTCATCCTATCACACCAACTAACTCCCGCCTCCCACAGGAACCTACCGCAAACGCCTCCTCCTAACCTTCGCCTTCACCGGCGCCAGCGCAACAATGGCCATGCTCCTCATCTTTCCCTCAATCTACTACATCGGCTCCCTCCTCACCATCATCGCAGTCGTCTGCCTGGGCTCCGTCTTCGTCCTCCTCAACTCCTTCCTCCCCCTCCTCGCCTCCAACCACCCCACCGTAACCGCCAAGTCCCGCTCCCTCCCCTCCCACCCTGGCCCATCCACCTCCCCAGCCCTCACCCTCTCCACCTCCATCTCCTCCCGCGGCGTCGGCCTCGGCTACATCGCCGCAGTCTCCGTCCAAATCCTCTGCATCCTCCTCCTCCTCACCCTCAAACGCGCTCACTTCCCCTCCGAATCCACCCCCTTACGCATCCTCCTCCTCCTCGTCGGCCTCTGCTGGGCAACCATGACCCTCCCCGCAGTCCTCTTCCTCCGCAACCGCCCCGGCCCAACCCTCTCAATCCCTCACTCCCGCCTCCCCCCGTTCCTCCAATACCTCACCTTCGCCTGGACCTCCGTCTACACCACCCTGCTCACCGCCCTCCGCCTGCGCCAAACAATCCTCTTCCTCGTCGCCTGGTTCCTCCTCTCCGACGCCATCGCCACCGTATCCGGTACAGCCATCCTCTTCGCGCGCACAGAACTCCACCTGTCCACCATCCAAGTCGCCCTCTTATCCATAACCGCCACAGTCAGCGGCATCGCAGGCGCCTTCGCCTGGCCCCGCATCTCCCAGTCCTACGCCCTCGAAACGAAATCCACCATCCTCGCCTGCATTCTCCTCATGGAAATCATCCCCCTCTACGGCCTCCTCATTTTCCTTTCCCCCATCCGCGCCCTCGGATTCCTCGGTCTCCAACAGCCGTGGGAAATCTACCCCCTCGGCGTCGTCCACGGCTTCGTAATGGGTGGTCTATCATCCTACTGTCGCGCCTTCTACGGGGAAATCATCCCCCCTGGGTCGGAAGCTGCTTTCTACGCGCTGTACGCCATCACGGATAAGGGGAGTTCCGCCGTGGGACCGGCGATTGTGGGGGTTATCGTGGATCGGGTGGGGAGTATTCGGCCGGCGTTTGGGTTTTTGGCGGTGCTGATTTTGTTGCCGTTGCCGATTGTTTGGAGGATTGATGTTCAGAGGGGGAGGGAGGAGGCTGTTGCGTTGAGTAAGTTGAGGGCGCCGGTTGATGCGAGTTTTAGGTTGGATGAGATGAATGGGAGTGCGGCGGAGGGGTTATTAGGTGGGAGGAGGGAGGGGGAGTGAAGGATTTGGTGGGAGTTTGTGGTGGGAGGAGGGAAGGGTAATTTGATACAGATAGACAGGATGTTGAGATCTAGATGGCGATGTAATGATTAGAGATGTATTAAGAGATTTAAGCGAAAGAGCGTTTGCAGGACTTGT
Source organism: Zymoseptoria pseudotritici STIR04_4.3.1 (assembly GCA_000223685.2). Taxonomy (NCBI): domain Eukaryota; kingdom Fungi; phylum Ascomycota; class Dothideomycetes; order Mycosphaerellales; family Mycosphaerellaceae; genus Zymoseptoria; species Zymoseptoria pseudotritici. Next base: position 18,020 of record AFIR01000298.1, read on the forward strand.
TGACTTTGAGAGCTCTGTCTGAAGCATCGGTGTGTTTTGAAGAATCGTTGTGTTTTGAAGCATCGGTTTGTTCTGCTGTATGCTGCTTGTTCAGAACTCCGAGCGGTGCAGTCCTCTCATGACCATGACGATGGGGCTTCTGGTGCACATCACTCATTTCTGGCATATGAGCAAATGAGCGGCACTCCAGATTCCCCAGCTCCTTCTTTGCATGTGGAAATGAACAAGGCAGAACTGAATAGTTTTGGTACTATCGTGCATTGCCGCTCATGCGATGTCGTTCACTCATATCGTCAAAAAGTCGAACCTTCTCCTCACGAGGCGGCTGGCCGCCTAACTCCACCGAATCGAGCAGTACTATGCTTCCTGCTCCTCCATCCATCCGTCTATGCATTGCTCCAGCCTCCACACATCCCACATCCTCCCTCACTCACTCGACCCCCCAAAACCTCACCATCCTCCTCCCCCTCTCTCCATCCCCATCACCGTTCCCAACCCCACCGCCTGCCCTCTCCCCTCTCACCCCATCTCCACTCCCCTTCCTCCTCTCCGCCCTCCTACCCCTCGCCTCCCTCGCCTCCCTCGCCTTCCACTCACTAACCTGCGCCCGCCTCTTCTGCGCACGGGCATACGCAATCGCGGGCGTCGGTCGGAATCCAATGCCATTCAGTCCCGTTCCGTCATCTCCACTCGCGGGACCTGTCAAAGGATCGTAATTGTGGCCGGTGATTTCGGAGGGGTGCCAGGTTAGGGATGTGATTGGGTCAGAGGAGGGTGGTGGTGATGATGGTCGGGAGGGGTGGGTGGTGAGGTCTGTTTTGAAGGATGTGGTTGGAGAAGATGTGGTCGATGAAGATTGAAGAGATGGGGAGGTGGTGGATGTGTAGGCGTTTGGCGTTTCGCCGATTTCGAGGTCGTGCATTTCTGTTTCCATGCCAGGCGTTGCTGCATCGTTCCTCCTTTGTGCGGCAGGTGGTGGCGTTCTCATCCTCCCTCCGCCTGGCTCTTTCCGCCGGGTAGGAGAGTCCATAGCAACATCGGGAGCAGGACTAAACCTCATCCGCTTCCTCCTCTCACCATCCACATCCATCGCCACGACCTCATCTCCAAATCTCGGTCCCGCCACCGGCCCACCCCGGATTTGCAGTCCTTCGAATCGCGCCGCAACTTTGGAGCGTGGACTGTCGGGACCGGAGCCTGGGGAGAGAGCTCGGCTGAGACCTGGTCCTCCAGGCATGGTGGGTGGTGACTCCGCTCGCAGATTCGAGTGTTGGAATTTAGTGGGCGAGGAGAGAGCCTCGCGTTTTCGCTTGGGTGATGGATCGTTTTCGTGCGCATTTTGAGGCTGAAGTCCGTTGGCATCTGAAGTGGTGGTCGGGTTGGAGTCATCTCCACGACATCTTTCAATCTCAGCTTCGGTCCACGACGCAGGCAGCAGCGGAGCGGGAATCGCAGAATCCGACATTTGAGCTTTCTTCTTGACACCAGATTTTCCGGCGGATCCCATGGTTCTGCTGGCGGTGGGGGAGCGATGTGGTGGGTTGCGATAGGTGCCAAGAATCATGCTTTCCCCTCTCTCACGCCTTCCTCGCAGCTGCTGTAGGGTTTGGCAGAAGGGTGATGTTGAGATGGCGGAGGGACGAGGCGGGTGGTGGATTAGATTGCTCGGGGCGGTGTGGTCTGCAGTCCACGCGGATGAATGGCTGAGAGTGTGGAGTGCATGGCAAAGAGGTAAGAGAGTTAAGGTGGTCAGGGGAGGCGAGCGTGCAAGTAGAAGGTGCGGTGGAAAGTCTTATCCTCAGGCACACACTTACATTATGAAGCTGGACGAGCCGACACTCCGTACTCCGTCTGCACTGCCGCTAAGCTTTGCAGTTTCGCCGGAGCACTTCGTTTGCTCAAATCGTTAGGGCGAAGGCTATCCTATATTGCGGGACTAAGAGTCTCGAGACTCCGACTTTTATTTCTAGGGGGAGACCCCCTAGGACCCCCCTTTGCCTGCCGGCGGCAGCGGACAGAGCGGAATCACGTGCGCTTGAATGACGTCAGGGCGACTTTTCAACTTTGGCTGTGAGCCAATCAAACCTTATTCGGTTTTTTCAAAACCAGTCTAGCAATATAGGGCCTTCGGCCTAATTAGCTCGAAGGGCCTGTGTTAGGTAGGCCCTAAGTAGCTAAGTGCTAAATTCCGGAAATTAAATTAGCGCATTTTCGCGTTTCTGAATTAGCGCGGATTCTTCAGGATTTATTAGGATTCCGACGAGTAGATTCGTATAAGTTCGTTACCTATTTATGCTCTTAGCTGCTTTTTAGTATATACGCTCTTAAAAGAAATACCGCGCGCTCTTCGAACCCTCTATAAATAATACTACTACTATTATTACTACTACCGCGATAATAGCATTAGCCTACCCTTTCTATTACCGCTTTGCGCTCCGCTTTATATTACGTTAATTACTATATTTAGTATTATATTTA
>AFIR01000297.1:0-17253 GCA_000223685.2 Zymoseptoria pseudotritici STIR04_4.3.1
ATTATCATTACTAGGTACTTCACTGTCGTATACGATGAAAAAATGGCGTGATATGATTGCTGGTGCCGATGCTCCTTGTCGAGATTGTTGAGCCATGTCTTGAGCCAGTCCAATCCATACGTAGTTGCATACGCCAGACACGAGAGCCTTGCAAGCCTTCGGACCGGCTATGCAACGGGCCCTCCGCTGGTTCTTGCAGTGGGCTGAATTCTTTTCTCGCTTACGGTATGCTGCCGGGTCGGTCGACCTTGTCGCAAGCTAGTCAGAGGCAAATGGGCGTCCAGAGCCATATCACATCGTCACTGGCCAGGTTGTGCGTCAAGGGCTCGCACTGAAAGCTGCAGGCTACAGATAAAAGGTCGCCGTCGCGTTGTGCATGCAGAAGAGAGAGTGATCATGAGATGTAGACGACGAGAAGGTTCGATATGTCACCATCTTTTATCCTTTGATCGCTGCACATCACTGCCGGTCTTAGCCCCGTGCCGTCTTTCACGGTACCGCATCCTCGCGCGTGAGCCCTCTTTCACTTCCGCTTCGAGCTGATGAATGGAGAGCATGAATTTTCGTACTGAGCGCAAGGACACCAATCAAAGTGCTGCCTTGCCTTGTCTCTGCAGATTTCCGTCGTCCATGTCCGCATGAGCCATGCACCTAGAAACCCCTTGTTGAACTAGATCGTGGCGTGGTCCTGAGAAAGTCGTTCGACTCCTTCCAATAAATCCGATCGACACGTCCGGCCGACGTTCCGTTTTTCCACCTGTCGCCCGTGCGCCTGCGCCTGCGCCTCTTCCCTCCCGATCCCAGTACTCTGGCTCTGGTTCCTTCTTCTCATTCTGCGCATCCTTCTCCCGCCCGCGCGAATCATTAACACCGCCATCCGCACCGTGCTTGGTGTGGTGCGTTTGTTCCCTCCCTGTCCTGCCGTCCGCCTTCATCCGCCCGCTCCCTTCCCACCCCCACGCTCACACTGCGTTTGGCAACCTCATCGTCGAACGAACGCGAGTGAACTGGATTGCTGCGCTTGTCACACCCGAGGAACTCGACCATCACGACCAGCTCAGGCCTCCCTGGTCCGCTTGTGCGTCCGCTCGTCAGAACCAACGCTCACGGCACGCTCCTGCAAGCCAGTCCGGCCCGCACCTTGTGCGACACTTCAAAAGTCCGCTCCACTCGCGCGCATTCAGATCAATACATATTGTCGATAGATATCGCCTACTTTTGATCACGACAAGGCCACTTCTCCGACTGGGACTTCATCGTCGCGACCATGTATCAATCTCCCACGCAATCCGGCCAGTGGCCGCAGAATCCATCGCCGCAGAATCAACAACCGAACAATCAGCAGCAGCAACCACAACAGCCGCAACAAAATCAACCGCAGCAACAGCAGCAACCGCAGCAATGGGCTCAGCAGCCGCCTCAGCAGCAACAACAGCAGCAGCAGCCGCCTAATGGCCAATATCAGCAGCGTCCTCCGTCGCAACAACAACAACCGGTAAGTCAAGTCACACGCCCGGAGTCATCACGCTCATTCACAATCCTCCATGCATGCGTTCATTCACCAAAATTTGTTGTCCATGTTCTGCTTGTTTGAAACGTGCGGCGTCGCGTTCTGCATCTGCTCATCATCGAGCGCGCGCGTGCCAAGAGTCGTGACCAGCTCTACGTTACGCAATTCAATCTGGCGTCGCTTCTTTTCCACCTCGAATTCTCAACCCTGCCCTGCCCTCAACTCATCCAGCTTCACTTCCGCCGCCACTTTCCGCTCATACCCGCACGTCCCGCTCCCGTCCATCAAATACCATGGGCGCCGCCATCGATCCGGCCCTCGCGCTCGCGAATGTGCAAACTGACGATGAACTCTCGCAACAACAGATCGGCCCACCTCCCACGCATCCTCCTCAGCAAGGTCCGGTGATGGCGACGCTTCAGCCGAATCATCCGGATCAATATCGCGCGCTGCCTTCGCTACCTCCACCAGGGCAAATGTACGCGCAGCCATATCAGCAAGCACCGCAGATGGGCTATCCTCCGACACAACCTGCACCGCGTCAGAGAACCGCAATCGCGTGCCGGTATTGTCGCCGACGCAAGGTACGCCATTCTTCCATCCAAACAAACCACAAAACGCGTCATCTAATGTTCTCACTCGCAGATTCGCTGCTCCGGGTTCGATCAGTCCGATGATGGTCGCTGCACCAATTGTCAGCGATTCTCACAAGAATGTGTCTTCACTCCAGTCAGTGCCCAGACTCAGGCTTTCGTTCCTGCGCATACCGTCTGGCGCGGTCAGAACCCACCAGCCAATACACAGCTGTACGGCGCGTACGGTCAACCTCTTCCCCATGGTGGTCGTGAAGGTTACCCGCCGCAACAGCAACAACCAGGACAACCAGGCCAATACGCTCCACCTCCGCAAGGCTACCAACAACAGCAGCCGATGTACGGTCAATCTCCGCAGCAAGGTACGCCGATGAATCCGGATGGCAGTCGCAAACGCGGCAATGACGAGCCGCACACTCCGACTCTGCCGCCTCCCAACCCTGCGCAAATGGGTCCTGATGGTCAATACCGCTATCCTGACACAAGTGGTCTGCCAGGTATGTGCATATTTTGCTTTCAACTCACGTCTGCACGCATGTCGTCTTTAGAACCAAGCTGACTTGTTCCCCAGACGCAGGTCCTGATGACAAGCCTCAGTTCGTGCGCAATCCTGTTCGCGATGTCGGAGTTCAGGTCGATCTGATCACCGGCAAAGACGAGTCCTCTTAGTCGGCTTTTTCCATCGGATGGGTTATGAATTGGCGTCCCGGTTATGTGATACCCTGGGATTTCGAATGGCGTGAATCACTCGTGTTGAGTGTGTGCGTGTGCGGCGAGGCAACGATTCTGTTCGAGTTCCCGCGCAGATGCATGTTTTGTGTGGTCTTTTAATGGGTGGCTTTTTTTTGCGGCGGTCTGCGCGAGCGGGTCGAGCATTGTAGCTTTAGGGCATCGGGAGGCTGTTTGATTTAGTTTCGTGTTTTTCGCAGCGCACGAACATGGCTTGAGAAGAGTATGAGATGGTTCTGTCCTTCGCGCATCGGCCAGGCAGGCGAGCAGAGATATTCCTGCTGAGAGGGAAGAGGAGCGCATCTGGCAAAGGAATTCGGGTTTGCAATGTGTTAGCCAGCATACCATGCTTCAGTGAGATGTACAATGTCGCAACGCCGCAACTTCACTTCTTGCAGCACCGTGCCTGCCGTTTTGTGCGTTTGCGCTCGGTTGATGTGATGAAGAAGAAGATGAAATGAAGTCGCTTCAAGGTCTGTTGTGTGTGAACGGCCCGTGGCGATAGCCGCCGTAGGAAAGGAACGGGAGGGACGAAGCGTTACGGGCCACCATGACGGGTATATCCAAAGCTCTCTCTCACTTCTGTGAGCCTGCGGTTGATCTACGTGACAACATTGCATCTCGGTCTCTTGAGGGGGCATATATCAGCACCTCAACACGATGGCGACACCACTGATAGCATGGGCACTTCCACGCCTTCAGCAAATTCTGCCACTGGACGATGAGTCTTTGAAGCAAGTCATTGCCTACGCCGAAACATTACCCAAAGAGGCTGCGGCAGAACATTTAAAAAATCTCCTCGGCGACGATGCGAAAAGTCTGGAATTCATCTCGAGCTTCAATCTACGGCGAGGAAATGTACCAGCGTCGACGACGATCTCCGCATCGAATGGTGGGAATGCGGCGGCGTCATCGTCGGAAGCACCAGCACGCAAACCGAGACAGCCGAAGAAGAAACCTAACATTCATGCATTGCCCGCGAGGAGAGTGGAAGGGAGTGGAAATGTCACGGGCGCATATCAGAGACCTGCGGAGGACTCTTACATGCCCGCGGCGACTTCACGCCAGCAGAGTCACAAAGACCAAGTGGCGGATAACCTCGCATTACGGCAACGCCGACCAGATGCGACACAGATGCCATTGATCACCGACGATGCGTCTCTCACCACCAAGCCGATTACTTCAAAGCCACCACCTTCAGCTTCCGGACCGTTGATCTCCGATGGGCTAGCACCGAAAAAGAAGAATCCCTCCACGCAATCATCAAGAACGGCTTCTCCCGCTCCAAAGACGAAGGTGAACATCTCTGGTGGAATGGCCATGCATGGTGCAAGCACAGCATTATCAGACCTGGACTCCGCCATTCGCAGTCTAGAACTTCAGACCAACCCGACGTTATCCACCTCCACTCCCGCCGACAACGACAAGCGAAAATGCAATTGCATGGCCACTCGCCATCCTCTCCTCGACATGGCGCCCAACTGCCTCGAATGCGGCAAAGTCATCTGCGTCAAAGAAGGTCTCGGCCCATGCACATTCTGCGGCGCCGCGCTGCTCTCGACCGACGATGTGCACAAAGTGCTGAAAGTGCTGAAAGAAGAACGCGGCGACGAGAAGATGAAACTCAACAATGCCTCGCATCGTCGAGCGGATGTTGCGCAAGGTAAACCTCGCGCTTTTACAGGTCGAGACTTCCTCGCGCAGGCGTCTTCTTCAAATCGACCTTCGCCGCTATCGAGTACTGCGCCTTCGCCCATGACTTCAGACGACGACGAAGCGACGAATAAAGCCAAAGCTCACCGCGATAGATTGCTAAATTTCCAGGCGAATAATGCTAGGAGAACACAGATTCACGATGAAGCGGCGGACTTTGATGTTCCCACGTCTGGCACGAATATGTGGGCTTCACCGGTCGAGCGAGCGAAGCAATTGAAGCGTCAGCAGAAGGTGATGAGAGAAATGGAGTGGAATGCCAAGCCAGAGTGGGAAAAGAGACAGGTTGTGGCGAGTATTGATCTCGTGGGAGGGAGGGTGGTGAAGAGGATGAAGGAGGTGGAGAGGCCGGACTTTGAGGTCGGAGGCGATGAGGAGGATGGCGGAGAGGGGTATAAGCAGATGGTGCCGGAAGGTGGAGATGAGAATAGTGGTGGGGCGTTTAGTAATAATCCTCTGGCAGCTGGACTGATTCGGCCGATGGCGCGGGAGGGTGGTGGGGATGGGAAGGGTAGGAAGGAGAGGGAGGAAAGGAGCACGACTTGGAGGAGAGTGCAGATGGATGAGGACGATAATGAGCAGTGGATTTTGGACGGTGGGGTTTATGGTGGAAACACGTCGATGGAGAGTACGGCGGGTGATGAGCCTGCTTGAGGTGGATTCTTGACGAAGTCGGCGCCAGAAGAAATTACGAAGGGCTTGGACACCGTTGCTTTCCTTCGAGGTGAAGTCTTGCAAAAGATGCAAACGATGCCGCCCACGATGAGAAACGATATTCACGATGGAAGGAACTGGTACTTCCAGACATTCAGAAAGAACTTCGCAGAGCTGAGCCATCGACTCCTCAGTTTTCAGTCCTCGCTATGGCTCAGTATGTCGCACTCGATATTTGGCAATGGAGAACCACCACCGTCAAAAGCTAAATATGGTACAAGGTCGACACGAAGAAGGGTCAGATTGAGCGTTGATATTTTGCAATCCTCAATCTCCCGATTTGGCATTTGCATACCACAACCCAAGGCTGTGGAATGTCAAAGCACGACTTCGAGGCTGGCTCGACCACACGTCCTCCAACTCCATATCGACATTGCCTCAACACGCCTCACGCGCGATACTGCGACAAGTCTATCCAGACAATCATGGCGTTCCTCTCCCAGAATCGTCGTATTCTGGCGGCATCGGCCTTACTCGTCAACGCCCTCGTGTACGCTCAAGGCGTTGGCGAACCCGTTCCCGACTATAACCCAACCTTCACGACCGCGCCCATCAGCATCTTTCCCACCACCACCGAGTCACTCTTCTCCACCAGCACCGCCAGCGATCCACCTACCTACACGGCGCCAGTATGTCCTCAAGCCGACAACACGCCGTACACCAACGGCGCCGGACAGGATTACACCATCCGCTGCCCAGCCAGCTGGTCCGCCAACCTGAGCAACACCACTGGCATCGCCACTCTTGACGGCTGCTTGATATTGTGTACAACTTATGGCGACGAGTGCGGCGCTGCTGTGTACGATGAAGCAGAGAGCCTCTGTTCGTTGGGATCTGGAGAGGAAGATGGAGGAGCGCTGTTGCTTGGGAACTTGGTTGTCGGTGTGAAGGTTATTGTCCCGGCTTCTTCGACAACGTCGGCGACGAGTGTGATTACGGAATCTGCGCCGGTCTACGCTGCGCCTGCGACGACGACAACGACGACTTTGCTGTCTTCCAGCGCTGGCGCTCCTCCTGCCTACTCGGCTCCATCGACCTCAAGCAGCGCAGTAGCGCCTCCAGCGTATAGCGATCCTGCTCTCTCGACCTCAAGCAGCGCAGTAGCACCTCCAGCATACAGCGAACCCGCCCCTGCTCCTCCTGCATACAGTCCTCCTCCTGGCGCCTGTACTTTCGACACACCGACCGGATCGCAGTCCACACTCACCGGCCTCGAATACACTCTGGCCTGCGCTTCGCGATGCGCTGGCGGCGTTGCATACGACACATCCACTGTACCAAACGGCTACGTCGACTGCTTCGCTCTTTGCGACTATGACTCTGGATGTGGTGGCTTCACCTTCACCGGGCAGGATGATCAGGGTGGCGCGGGAGCAGGGACTTGTGAATTGATGTCTGCTCCGGATGAGCCTGCTGTACTTTATCTCACGCCGGCGAGCAGAGGTACTGTGGGTGGTGTTAGAGGAGAGGCAGTATTGGTCGGTGGATCGTCGACGACTCCAATTGCGCCAGTCCCGACGACGACAACGACAACGGCGAATGGTGTGCCGACAGTCATCGTTACACCGGTGCAGTCACCATCTGAGTATGAGACTGTGGTCGTCACTCCGGTAGAGTCACCAACGGGGGGCGAGACGGTGGTTGTGACTCCGGTACCCGGAGCATCGACTACAGCGACTGAAGAATCCTCAGTGATGGTTGTCGTGCCCTTTCCCGGGACATCGCCGAGCAGCGGCCTAACCGGCACAGAGACCGGATCAAGATCGGTGATCCTCGACTTGCCCACTCCCGTCACGCCGAGCGCATCGCCGTCGTCATCGGCATCAGTGGTGATTGTCACGCCAATTCCTGCCATCACAACGCAAAGCACCACGAATGCAACGGCAGGACCGGTCTCGATGAGTCTCAGCTCGTACTTCAACCCGACTGCGTCGACGACCGGAGTGTGTTTGCCAAGACCATGTTCCGTGTGCACGAAAGTGACGACTGTGATTGCTGTCTCTGCGACGCCTGCGATTGGGGCGTATATCGTTGGTGGAGTGATGGGTTGATGTTTTTATCGGTGACACGAGGATTTTTCAGATTCGCTCTAATGAGGAATGGACGGCGCCGTTGTGTTTTGATTCATGCCTTTGACGAGATGAGCGTATTGTGTCGATACAAACGAGTAACGTAGCCTCTTTGCACCCTTGATAGTTGAGATTGAATTTGATGCTGTTCGACTTAGTTTGACCTTTGCTTGAAAGCGCTGCATGCTGCTCCAGAATTTGCCGCATTCATGGGTGTAGTGATACCATCGCCTTTACTGACAAGTGCCATTTCCCACTCTATGCACTTTGGGTTGCAAAAACAGATCTCAAAGAGGACCATTCATACTACCAAGCATTGCGAATATAGCAGAAGCAAAAGAGAAGCATTGTAGCGTCGAAATGGCAAAAAAAATTGTGGACGGGTCAAGTTCTCAGCCAGGAGGATAAGGAGAACGAGAAGTCGGACTCAGACATCATCACCAAGATCGACGACATCGAAGGCTTGGCTGAGGCTGAAGACGATCCGGTCCTTATCGCACTCAACAAGATCAAAGCAGCTCTCCCCAAGACTGCCAGAGGCCTCGCCAACCGCGCCGGGCAATCTGCCATCGATCAGTCAAACAAGCTTCTCGAGGAGCTCACCACCATGGCGGCTGATGAGAAGAAGGCCGCTGATGCCATCGACGTCAACATGGAGGATGAGGACGTCGAAGCTATCCCACTCCCCATCGGCCAGCTCAAGGAGTTGGTGGAGCAGCTCTCGACCATCGGCCTGCGTGACTACTATACCTCCATGGTGAAGAAGTTCAACATGGGTCCGTCGTCGGGCAGGCGTGGAGCCAAGAAAGACACTACAAAGGCCGATCAGTCGAAGAAGGCCACCGCCGGTTCGAAGCGCAAGGCGGAGGATGATGGCGCCAAGGGTCCTTCCAAGAAGCGGGGCAAGAAGGTCGTGCGTGACGACAGCGGGGAGGAGCCGATCGAGGTCGAGGACGATGACGAGAGCAGCGAGGCGCAGGAGACCGGGGGAGAGGACGACGATGAGGATGAGTAGGCTCACCTCACGGTAAGCTCACCTCATGGAAAGGGCTCTGTTGGAGACACCGCTGCTGTCGAGAGTTGGGTCTTTGGGCTTGATCAACTGCATTTTTCTTCATAACAGCTCTTCAAACTTCAAACAAAGCTCTTCAGCGTTGGCATAGTCAAGACAGATAGTTGACTGAATCGATCACTTGTTTGCCTGACTTCTTCCGTGCCTCGTCGTGTTGTGTGCAGTTGCTTCTCCTGACATCCCATCACATCTTTGGTAAGATCCGTGCTGAACAAGGACTGAGCCGGTGCGAGCTTCCGTCAACGTCGCGAGCAGACCCCCGGGTCGAGTGGCTATGTGCGCATGGGGGGTGATGTTGTTGCGGTAAGTGTGAAGTGATTGATAAACGTGTGAGCATTCCGACCGCGAGGTGGTGATTTGCCAGGAGAATGTTCGCCAATGTGTATGAGAATCGGACACAGCCGGCGCTAACAAACAAGCCGAAGTTGTCTCCAATCAGACCGGTGGACGTCGCTCTTCGTTGTCGGGTCCTACCTTTTCGATTATGTAATGGTTTGATGCCTGAATTGATGCCTGATACTTGAGCTTCACCCACCGCAGTAGACTCGAGCAGCCCTATACAAGAAGGAAGGTAGCAGTGGTGGTAGAAGGAAGGTGGTGGTATGCACAATGGAAGGAAGTGATGTCGGTTGGGCTTCAAATTACGTCATATGGTGAAGAGTCTACATCGAGCGCCTGATAGGAGGCAGTCTCTACGCATCATTCTACAGCTTTGGAAGGAAGGGCATGTTTCGAAAGATGATCGGTCTGCTCATGTTGATACAACGTGTCGTCGCAGGTCTGCCATTATTACATTGATCGATAGAACTAAGGTACAACTGTGCTTCTGGCTTCAAGTCGAGCCTTACCGCCCCAACTATCCCCAGCTGGCTATACACGACTTCGCATTGGAGCCCTGCGGCCAGAATAGTTTTGCTAACCTTTTAAACGAGCATATGCCTCACGCGCTCGGTATCGTACGCCCGTCGCTGTCCTCGCAAGCTCGGGCTCCTTGGTACTTACTTCCCTCGTCACCTCGTGTGTCCTGACTCCACATAATTCCCCTCACTCTCCCAACCGCAGGTGCGTCATAAAACCGGCAAAAGGAAACGACAAAAAAGAATGGCTGGACGATGTAAGACTCGAACTTGGGTGAAATTAGCGCAATTCAGAAACATACAGTGTCCAAGATGCTCACCTCACGACCTCATCCAGACGGGATGTAGCTGAGAAATCAGCAAGCATCCGTGCTAAGGATGCGCGCTACCAGCTGCGCCAAACGCCCTGTTTGGAAAGCTGGCAAGTGTTACCCTACCAGCTGTGGTGATGAGGTCAGCGCCGGTTACAAAGTATATAATGGTGACAACCCGAGTGGGTGGGCAGGGGCGTTTGTGATGTGGAGATGCTGGTTGGAGGAGCCTGGAAAGGATCGGCTGTCGAATTTGAACGGAGACGCTAGCTTGGGATTCAACCCTGGTTGAGTGCAGTTCTGGTCACAGGGGCGAACTCTTGGCTCGTCCTAAAGGAGACAACAAGAGGCCTGAGGATTCGCTCGCTCTTGCAAACCGCTCGAGAGTTCATGTATCCTGCGACTCGAGCATCCGTAAATGGGAAGGCCACACGGGTGCTGGCAAGGTCGAAGAGCATCTGGTAGTAAAATTGGTAGCCCGTACCTAACGCTTACTCCTGGGACGGTTTATTGCCGAGCTACTGTACTTCGAAGATTGACACTTTCTGCCGGCTTTGGATCTAATTACCTCGCTGCCTCGAGCACAACTCCGCAAGCGACAATAAACATGTCCACATGCGTCTATGCAGCTTAATTGTAGGGAACTCGCCGGATAGATGTACAGCTCGACATGTGTAGTAAATCGCTAGCGTTACACTAGTCTTTTAGCGTCCCGATATGTGTCTTAGCCTAATCCCTTTGCTTCTAGGACGGTAAATCTAGAGAAACGCTAAGGAACTTAGCGCAACGGCTGTCCTATGTTAGTGCCTAACTCTTACCTATCTTTAGTAGTAAACAAGGGTCTAAGTAGAATATGCGTCTACCTTAATCTTAGTAGATTTCCTTACCTCTCGAACTCTTAGAATCGCTCTAAATAGTATATATAGCTCTAAATCTAAGGTTGTAGCTCTACCGGTTATAAAGGAAGAGGTTAGTAAGGGCTAGGACTATCGTACACGCTTCTAAGCTAACTATATACAAAGATTAGTAATAGCAAGCCTAATAATAATACCCTTAGCCTATTAACCGATAACGGTAATCTCGATCTACCCCCTATTATCGACACGCAGTTTGTAGAAGATTCTTATTCTTCCGACCGCTCTACTATTATTAATAATATTACTTTAAGCTATTAGACTAATAGCTCGCTATTCCCTTAGCTACTAGCAGCTATATACTTATTGCTGCTAGCGGTAGTACCTATAGAACTTCTCGAAGCGGTAATCGAAGATGTAGTAGAACGTAAGGTCGGCAGAGCGGATAAGGCTAGTAGAGTAGTAGAGTCTTTAATACGCTACTGCAGAGTAATAGAGACTCGAATTAAGGCTCTTAAGAAGGCGTTAAAGATACTAGAGTCGGAGGTAGTAGAGCTAAAGAACGAGGGTGTTATAAAGAAGGAGGGTTAATAGCGCCTAAATAAGCGGTAGCTATAGCCTCTGCGAGGTTAGTGTCTTTAACTAAGTGCTATAAACCTCTATACTATCTGCAGAGCGGATAGGCTCGTCTATAGTCGTAGTAATAAGTCTATATAATCTTTACCTTATACATCTTTATAGTTATATTCTTGTACTATCTGCAGAGCTAGTAGCTTAGTCTACTAGACTTGTAAAATAAGGCCTGCTTATAAGGAAGCTATGCGTTAAGTCGACTAGTGTCCTTTAGAAGTAGTTAATCGCATCTAAATTAATGCCTTAGACTGCGTGCGATCGAGCTACTAATGTTATTGCCTTTTATAAAGCGGCTACGAGCGTCGCGCTACTCTCTGTTGTCTAGTAGTAATTACTGCTATTGCTAGAGAAGCTCTTAATCCTTTAGGCTATCTTCGATAAGGCTAATTAAGAGAGATTCGTCGGTCGAGCTTCTCTCGACCTTCCTTCTTTCTTTAGAGTGTATTAATAATCTAATACCGATTACATGTTCTATCGACTTACCCGTATTATTATATACTCTCGCTTTAATTCTACCCCGACCCGCCTATCTAGCCTAGTCGCCGCAGCTTAATTCTATTAGCAAACGCAAGAAAGTAAGTATACGCGCCCGTTTAGCGTAGGTACAACATCTCTCTTCTTTATAACCGGCGACGACGAAGTGCGCGCCTACGCAAATAACTAAGAACTCTAGATTAACGAATCGACTAAGAACGAGTTACTCTAGGCTTAAGAGCAGCCTAAGTCCAAGTCTAAGCTACGCGCAAGACCCTAGAAACGATCTAGGTCTAGAGCCTTTCTCGATCTAATGTCTACTAGCAACACGCGCAACTAGTCCTAGTAGCCCGCAGTGCAACGTCCCGCCTAGTTACAGTCTTAAGTCGAGACTTAAGCCTCGTACGCTACGGCGTCGTCTTAGAACACTATGTCCTAGAACACTATATAGGGTAATTAGCCCCCTCGCGCCCCGAGTGCGCATCGTGCGAAGAGCGCTATACGCGCCCGCCTACCCGAGCAAAAGCAACAGGAGGTAACTAAGGTTAAGGATAAAGACGACCTAGACAAGATAATTCGTAAACAATACGAGTATAAGAGTAATACTAAGAAGGAGGACTACGAAGACTCTCTTTCTAAGCTACCCCTACCTTTAAAGGAACTGCGCAACGCACTAGGACAACACACTAGTCCTTTTAACCTAGTAGACTTTATCCCGTTCGCGGAGGGTGTTACCGATACTAAGGGACGCCCTAGGAGGAAATACGAGCGCTTCTAGTTCGAGTTTGCTAATTCTAACGACTTCTATACTAAATACACTATAGGAGGTCGAGATCGTTTCTACGACGTGCTCTTTCGAGCGAAGCTAATGCTTAATCGGATTCGTAAAGTAAACGCGGATTTAGAGCTTAAGATTAAGGAACTTACAAAGCAGAATAGCTCTCTTACTAATAAGGTTGCTAAACACGAGGCTCGTGCCGGCAAGATTAAGGCGTTTATCGAGGGGATCTAGCGGGATATTACTACCTAGAAGCGCAAGAATAAGTCTACCGCCGAGCAGCTCGCTAACTCTATCTAACGCGAACAAGACTCTGCCTAACGTAAAGAAGAACTCTAAGAGCAAATTGCGGGCCTTAAGTCCGAAGTTAAAGCCTTCGTCGACTACTTCTACGCTAAGCACAAGATAACTCGTGCCTACTTTAACAAGCTCTTAGATACTAAGACCCCTAATATAAAGGCCCGTGTCGAGAAAATGCATGCTGCAATTAATACCCTACAGATCCGCGCGAGGGCGGTTAATAATAGATCTTCGGGAGACGAGGACAATAAGCTTAATAACCTCCTTAATAGTTATAACGACGACGACTAGGAGCGCGACATTACGCCGACCCTAGTACACCTAACCTAGCAGGTTACTACCCCTGCGGCTACTCCCCTTAGGCCCCTTTACGCCTCTTCGAATATTGCGCAACCCGAGTTCCGCGGCCGCACACTATACCGCGCACCTATCCTCCTTAAGAAACAGCAGCAATAATAGTGCGCTCCCTTACTAGTAGCTTCTGTCCTGTTAGAGTTCGGCACCGCGCATAAGCATAAGAAGGTTATGTTTAAGAAGCCCGACAAGTAGCATAGAGACAAGGACAAGGACATAATATTGTTTACTAAGTAGAAGCAGAAGATTAATAAACACTTCTAGTACGAGTCGAGTTACTATACTAACATAGAGCATTGCATCGACGCTTATGTAGCTTAGACTAGTAGCCTAGCCTAGAAGAAACTCTAGCTACGAGTAAACACCTCCGGCTTTAAATTAGTCGCCGAGGTTTTAGAGCTTCTTACTATGTTTTATAGTAAGCATTACGAAGACTCTTATATATAGAGCAAATTCTAGAGCCTTAAGTTAGCTACAGATAGAGATCTCGACGAGTTTCTGTCCGAGTTCGATAAGTATGTAATATACGTCGATTAGAACCCTAAATAGGAGGCTTATTACTTAACACGCGCGGTTAAGAGCAGCCGCTTTGGCCTATACATAATTAGGCGATCCTATAACACTGCCGAAGAGCTAAAGGCCTTCCTGCGTCGGATTAACATCGACCTTAACCGCTAGAAGGCGAACGAGCCCTCTAATAGCAATAGAGGCGGTGGTCGCGCCCGTAATAATAACAAGGGCAAGAACAAGGACAAGTCGCAGCCGGAGCGCAGTCTCCTAAGCAGCATAAACTATAGCATAACTAAGGCCTACGACTAGTCGAAGATTAGCCGGTCTTACAAACCTATAACGTAGTTAGAGATAGACCGCTTATCGGAGACGAATAGATACTTCGCCTGCAAGATAGAGGGACATAACCGTAGTAGTGCTAACTGCCCTCTCTTTAAGCACTACCTAGAGCGCGGCAACACTAACACTAAGACTCGGCAGAACGCCTCGACTACCTAACCGGCAGAGCTCGACAACACCGCTATTACTACGGAAGCTAACTCGGGAAATGCTCCCGCCCGTACCTAAGTAGCTTAGGGGCGGGCACTTTATTACTAGTGCTACTACGTCCGCTAGACCCGCTTAAGGAGACTAGCTTTCGCGAGTATACTAGCAGGAGGAGTGTTCCCTATAAGGCGCTATCCCCGACTAGTCCTAACCGCCGTGCCCGCCGCGCGGCTAAGAAGGCTAAACACAAGGCAATTCGTAAGGCTTAAGACATAGGCGGCGATATTAATTTATCCGACGATAACGACGAAGACGATAAAGAGCCTCGCTTCCGCTAGGCCCCGGTAGAGCTTAACGAGCCGCTACTAGAGCTAGCCGCTAATTTATTAGTGCACCTTTTAGTAATAGCGTTCCGCGCGGCGCTGCTAGTAGAAATTTCGGACTATATTATGTTCGAAGGGCTAGTAGGAAATTAGAAAGTCCGTGTTTATATAGATAGCGGCGCCGATACATACTGCGTTAGTCCGGCTTTTGCCGCGAGGATAGGAAAGAAGTCCCTATACAAGCCTCTAAATGTTAAATACACGGATAGTAGCAGAGGTACCCTAATTACTAACTAGACTAGTGTTAAGCTAAACTTAAATAGATATACTAAGGAGCTTCTATGCTTTGTTACGCAACTAGAGTACGACCTCGTCCTCGGCGGCCCTTAGCTACGCAAGCATAACTCTTAAATAGATTAGTTAGAGGGCACTATTACCTTTAACCGGCCTTGCTGCGCTAATTATATTACTTACGATTCCTTAACGGGTAATCCTCCTTGCATCCGCTACTACAACTCTACAGCTAAGGACGCCGACTATTTGCAACCGGATTTACGGCGTAACATTAAGCTAGAATCTATCTCCGTTACCTAAGTATCGAATAGCGAAGCCTATAATGCGATATAGAGGGGCGAAGAAGGCTTCTTTATATAGGACTATCTACCTAACGAAGTCTACTAAACATGCGGCGAAGTCGACCGAGCTCTAAGAATATGCAAACTTAGTCTATCGGACTTTAAGAAATACATAAAGGGAAAGCCGAATAAGGACTACACGTAGGATGTCCCTTTAGAGTTTAAGGACTATAAGAACCTCTTCGACCGCCGCGCGGCAGAATTACTACCTAACTTATTACTACCTTACCGCGCTAACGGTAACCTCGGTATTAATTTCGAACCTAGGTTAAAGATACCCTTTCGCAAGCCTTACCTAATAGGGGAACGGGAGCTCGCTATAGTACGCAAGTATATTAACGACCTAATTAAGAAGGGCGTTATCCGGGAAAGCAAATCGCCGTGCAGCTCTCTAGTTTTGCTTATTAAGAAGGGCGACGGCGGTATCCGAGTTTGCATCGATTACCGCGCTATTAATGTAATTATAATTAAGAACAGGTATCCGCTACTATATATTCGAGAAACCCTGCTCCGTATAGGCAAGGCTAAGATCTTTACTATATTAGATATCGTTACTACCTTTAACCGTCTCCGTATCTAAGAGGGAGATAAATAGAAAACTGCCTTTACCTCTCGATATAGCACCTACGAGTACCTAGTTATGCTATTCGGACTTGCGAACGCTCCTTTGCAGTTTTAAGCTTATATTAACTACACCCTAGGTAAGTACCTTAACGACTTCGCATCGGTATAGATCGACAATCTAATTATCTATAGCAACTCGTATACCGAGCACGTTAAACACGTGCGCAAAGTCCTTCGACGCCTTTAGGACGCTAACCTTCCCCTTAATATTAATAAGTGCAAATTCTTCGTTTTAGAGGTAGTCTACCTTAGTATTATTATTACTACCTATAGTCTAAAAATAGACCCTCGCAAGGTTAAGGCAATTACGGAGTAGGAAACACTAATATGCCTAAAGGATGTTTAAGCCTTCCTAGGACTTACTAACTTCTACCGGAGATTCGTGCGTAACTACTTAACTATCGCACGACCGCTTATAAGTATGTCGAAGAGCTAAGGTGCGAAGAACCCCGATAGATCTAAGAAACGCACGCCGTTCGTGTAGACAGATAACTATTAGCTAGCCTTTAACGCGCTTAAACTCGCGTTTACTACTACCCTAATCCTTGCGTATTACAACCCCGAGAAACCCTGTATTCTCGAGTGCGACTCCTCGGACACTGTCTCCGCTAGTGTCCTATTATAGTACAATAACGACGGCATCTTGCACCCGATTGCGTTCTTTAGCAAGAAGATATTACCGGTAGAATGTAATTACGAGATCTATAATAAGGAGCTTATAGCTATCGTTAAGGCCTTCGAGGAATAGCGCCCGGAGTTAGTCGCCGGTTATATACGCGTCCTCTCCGACTACCGGAGTCTTAAATACTTTATAACTACAAAGCAACTTAACCGCCGTTAGGCCCGTTAGTCGGAGTTCCTAGCTAAATTTAATTTTTAGATCGAGTATTATGCAGGCAAGCTAAACGGCAAGGTTAATATATTAACACGACGCTTATAAGACATAGATAAGACCGCTAATAGGGCTTACCGCAATATCTCGCTGCTAAAGGCAGAGCAGCTTTTACCCGAACTAGCCGCCGCCCGGGCGCGCGAGGAGGAGCATAGAGCTTCGCGCTAACAATAGTGCGCTATGCGCTTTCTCGAGGATAGAGATCTCTCTATCGATAAGATAATCTAGAATGCGTACGCTAACGACAACCTCGCATAAGCTATTTCGGCCGCACTCGACGATAGTCTATTACAGCTGCTACCTGCGCTTAACGCACGCATCTCCCTCGGTAATTACTGCAAGCAAGGGCGGATAATTATAATTAAGAACAGGGTCTTCCTAAGAACAAAGACCTTCGCACTAAAGTCTTTCGCTACTACTACGACGCCCTACTAGCAGGTTACCCTAGCCGAGACCGCATATATAACCTCGTCGCACGAGACTACTACTAGCCGGGACTCTACGAAGATTGCGAACGCTTTATACGCAACTACTAGACCTGCAAGCGTACTAAGGCTTTAAGGGAGGCCTATTAAGGACAGCTCCGTTAGCTACCGGTGCCGTTAGCAGCATACGATTCTATTGCCTTAGATTATGTCGTCTAACTGCCGGACAGCGCCCTAGATAGTAATAGGCCGGTCTACAATAACATCCTCGTAGTTACAGACTAGCTTACTAAACGACGCTCCCTTATTCCGGTAGCCGACATAACCCTAGAAACGACTGCTAAGGCAGTTCTTCGATATATAGTTAGCTAATATAGTAGGTGGAATCGACTACTAC